>CM010938.2:1336428635-1336465612 GCA_002915635.3 Ambystoma mexicanum
CCCCACATCTAGCCAGTCTGGATTTGAATCCTTTGGGACCCATTTTTCTTTGGGAGGAGTTCCCCCTTCTCTGAAGGAGAACATCCTTTTCCCAGGATATTCTGAGGATCCCTGTCCTTCAAATTGGAAGATTTGTTCCCCCTCCACAAAATGGGTCTGTTTGGGTTCTTTTTTTCTCCTACCCCACCTCTGCTCCTTGGGTGGCAGACTTTCAGGGGCAGGAGATTTTGGTTCCGGTTTCTGGGTTTCCAGGGGCTTTTTACAAGTGGGGAAGGAAGCTTCCTCCAAGGCTTTACACGCCCCATCCCCTTATGCCTCCTCCCTGGGAACTGGTGGGTTGTTGGGGTGCTGCCCCCGTCATTGTTCTGTAGCACCAGGTCTGGAGTTTGAGGCATTCTGTGCTGGCATGCTCATCTGAGGGTTCTGCTGAGCCCTCAGCATGCGACCCATATCCTGTGCCATGTTTTGGACCTGGCGCTCTGACTGTGAAACCCGCTCAGGCTGATACCGGGTTCTCATTTCACCCCTGGGCTGATCCCAGGAAGATTTGGGTACCCCTCCATCCTTGGCCTCCCCTCTTCCGGATTAGATTGTCTGGGCTCAGAAAAGTGGGGAAAGAGGATGGACTGTTCTGGGGTTGAAAGTTTTGTGGGTACCTGGGGAAAAAGTTCTGTCCATAATTTGGGGAATTTCTGCCCTCCTGGGGGAAGTGAGGAGTAAAGTTCCCTGGGTTAGGTGCTGCTTGGTTGGATCCCCCCCCTGGGCTGGAGGAGGCCACATGTAACCCAGGATGGGTCTATTCCCCTTGTAGCGGGGACATATATAGTCAGGGGAGTGAGGGATCCCATTTGTGGGACTACCTCCTTGACTCCCTGTCTGTGACTGGCCCGAGGGCCTTCTGGTCTTGGGATTATTCTGCTGTGCAGGCAGGTTTTTAGGTCCCCCCATCTCCAAATCTAAAATGGGGGCAACCTTCACCTCTGCCACCTTAACAGCAGCAGGGGTGTTGGTTGGTTGGGGGCTTTTTTGAGTATTCTTGTTTTCTATGGGCTTTTGCACCTCATAGATTCGGGTGGCCTGTTCAATGACCCAGTCTAGTGATCTTTTCTCATGAAAATCTCTCACTAGCTGGGTCAGGATGTACTTTACTAGAGCGTGGAAGAAAGTATTGACAAATTCTTTGCTGTCCGTGGGCACCCTTCTGGTAGTCTGCGCAAAGGCACGCTTTAATTCCTGCACAAATTCTTGTGGGGCCTGATCCTCCCCACATTGTAAGTTGTAGGCTGCCTTGCGAGTCTCTTGGGGATTTCCGTGAACAGAAAAATGCTTCAAGATGGCCGCCCTATAGGTGGACCATCTAGAATGATTTTGGTCCTCCAGTCCCGCAAAGAAACTGGAGTATTCTGATGAGAAGGTCCATTTCACATACTGAATTCAGCTACTGCTGTCTTTCAAATGGAAAGTTTCCATCATCTGCTCAAAGAGCTCTAAGTGCTCCCAAACAGAATACTTAGCGTTCTTATGATAAGGCGTGATGACGCTCCTGATCTCCTTGATTTGTTTTAAGGGGTCCTTAAGCAAGGCCCTTTTTGCCTTATTGGCCTTCTTGGTTTGGGTAACCCTAGTCCAATCCTCCTCTGACTCAGAGGCACTGCTCCCAGAGGTGCCCGTCTGGTCTTCTAGGTTCTCCTGGATTCTGCAAGCCTGGGCATGGCTGGCAGAATGTGGGGACCTAGTCTCCTGTGTCATGGGGCGCTCAAAGGAGTCTTCTGATTCCTCCTTCCTCCCAGGATTTGATGGGTACCCCCCCCTGTCCTAGCTGGGCAGAGGTTTTCAGGATGCCCTTAGTGGGCCTACTCTCATGGAGTTCCCCACTAAACTTCACAGTACTTGGGTACCCATACCCAGATGCCCGCCCATCCATTCCTGGGAGGTATTGGTCTATGAGTCCCATACTTCTGATTGGATTGAAATCTGCCATCCCCGTGGCCCTGGGTTCATATGCGCCAGTGGTCATGGGGTTGGCAGAGTCCAGGGATTGGGAGAGATGAAGGCCTCTGGTACTAGGGAGGTTATGCTCAGGTGTCTCCCTTTCCCAGCGAACCTCATCTCTGTCAGCCCCCTCTCCCTGTTGTCATGCAAGAACCTGAGCTTTCTGTCCCTCAATCAAGGCCTTACTAGTCTCTATCAGTCTCTCTTGCATGGCTACCTGCCTGTGGAGCCTGTCATTGTTCTCACAGAGAGGCTCATTTTCTCTCTGTGCTTCCTGGTTTGTCTTTGAGTACTGGGCCACTCTTTGCTGCAGGAGGGTTACCTCCTGAGTCCTGTCCAGACTGACCTGTTCCTTCCTTGCCAGAGCATGTTCCACACTCCTGGTGTGCTCTAACAATCTTTCATGCTCTTTTTGGAGGTCACCCAGTCCCTGAAGGGCCAGGTGATCTTCTTCTACTTTCCCTTTAAGTGAAAGACTTCCTGGCCTAAGGTGTCCCTTTCCTGAGCAAGAACCTGCCTCTGTGCCACCAGGTCGTCCCTCTGTCTTTGTAGCGCACCAGCTATCTGACGCTCTTCATCAAACTCTGCCTGGGTACCCAGGTCTTTCAAAATTAATGTATTGCTTTCCTCTTTCTCTCTATCTAGTTGGCTTTGCAGGGTGACTACCTGCTCTGCGCATGTCCTGTTAAAGTTTATTTGTTGCTCCAGCTTTTTCTGGCTCTGCAGTAGGGGGTCCAAACTTTCTTGGTACTCCTTCTGCAAGGCCAGAATTCTGGTATCCTGTTCTGCATTTTCCTGTTGCAGGATACCCATGTCCTCTTTTATTTTGACTATATACTGCCTACTTTCATTTTCTGACTCCTGGCTCCTCTGCAGCCTCTGCTCAGAAGAGTCCAGATCAGTTTGGGCCTTTTCTAATGCCATCAGTTGCCTACTTGCCAGATCTTGGCCTTCAGCATATTTATCCTGTATGGCTCCAATAGATAAATATAGATATGCTGCTATTTTGGCAATCTTATTTCGCTCATACTTGGCCTTAGATGCCATATATAGTTCGCTCAGGGCCACATGTAAGGGATCCTGTTGCAGTGATCTGTTGTGTGATTGCCTGCAACCACACCTTCTGATCCTGCTCTGTCCATTCACCTCTCACAAATCACTTATGCAAAAGGTGTTCTCTAGCCATATTGATGTCTAACAATGTCGCCATTCTGGAAATATTAATTTCCTTCCTGATTTACAGATTACATTTATTTTATTTTTGCAAAACAGACCGTTTCCTTAGAGCGTTCCCTTTTGAGGAGTGCTTTTACAGTGTTACACAGCGTGGTAGCCCAACAGGATTTATGTATCCTATTAGTTAGCACACTGTGTTAAGCTGTCGTGAGTGGTATATCTAATCCAGAAATCTCGCGACGAGCCCCCAATCTATAAGTGGTTTCAACCCAGCACTCCTCCTAAGTCAATGCCTAGCGTGAGATGCCCAGCTGGAACCCTTATTTATATATTTTTATGTGAAAAGTTATTTTATTTCTGAACGATGTACCCTTATATAACGCCCCTCTCTTTGAATCCCCCGGTCTCACTGAACCAAGAAGTAGGTTGTTTTGCAAATTTAAAAGATTTATTTGATGAATTGAACAATACATATATCACACTTTTATGAATATGAATAATATCTAAATATCACACTTATTAATATTTATACAATGATCAGCAATGGGTGATATGACAATAATCAACACTCTCTTTAATCAATAGGAGTATGGGTGAGAAGAATAATATAGCCGAGAATAACTTTGTGTGGGTTCAATGAAATGCAATGATATGAAATTAATGCAGCACAGAATAAAACTTGATATGAATTCAATCAAAGACAAGGTAATCACTCTTTCCCCGTTACTACTCAATCCCCCCCTATTATGCAAGATGAAGAGATGGAATGAGGGCACACAGGTTTCAGGAATATACAATCAACAATGCAGTTCAATCCCAATTCCCCAGCAAGCTTAGAGAGAACAGGAATGATTTTAAACAGGTCAAATGCTTCTGAATGTGATTTGAAATTAATGGGAAAATGCTAAAAATTGATTTTAATTTGCTAAATGGGATTCAAAACTAGTGGGAGCCGCTTTGGATAGGTTCAGGTAGACACTAGCAATGATGTTGGAATGACTAATAGATAGGAAGCTGAATTCAGAGATTGCATGCAAGAAATAGCAATTTTATATGGAATGAAATTGAGCCAAACGCAGAATCGCGGCAAACTTTTCAGCGCATGAGAAATGCGATTACAGAAAAGGAGTTGGAGTGCTGTTGACATTTAAATTTTGTTCCTATCATGTACGGTTCAAAAGATACAGAGGTTTTAGTAAAGGTCGAGTCTTCTCAAAAGAGTCAAGATTTCAAAATGAAAGATGCGATTTTGAAGATTAGGAACAAAGATTTCTTAACACTAGGGAGTCTATGGAGCCACAAGCTACACAACAGCACAGCCACCGATCCAGGAGTGCCCCTGGATGGTTTCTATCTGCTGAGAAACTTGCCTTTCTCCAGCAAATATATATTAGCGCAAAGATGATTTTCACTGCAATTATCACAGGATTATTTGGATGAGAGAAGGAGCCAGGATAGACAAAAGAGATTCTACAATGCAGTTCTGGATATGTTGGACTGGGTTGGATAGGATTACTTAAAACTAAGAGATGGCTATGGACAGTTCTATGCTAAATACTCACAACTATGGCTTTAGAATGGAATAGGCCCGCCAGGATCTGGTCAAGGGTTTTGGACTGGAATCTGCTAGTCACCGGACAGGATTCAGGTGCTTGGTTCTGCTCTCAGCAAGGCACTCTGGTCTACACGGCCTCCTGGACTGGATCTGATGGGTTGGTTCTGGGTTACAGCTCTACTCTACTAGTTTGGATCTCTGTGTTCTACCAAGGGTTCTTGGCAAGAGCAGCCAAAACAGCACAGCCAGGCTGTTGAATTGGTTGGGCCCCGTGGAAGTTTGGGGTTAAAATCAGGTTGCAAGATTTTAAAGGCCAGCTGAGAAGGGTTCAGCTTTTTGGATTGGGCCTTTTGCTTCAGGGTTCTGGAGTCTGGATAGGAGTTTGGATAGTCCTGGATCTGGGTTCTCCTTCAGAGCGCTTCGCCAGTAGATCAGTGATGGGTGAATGTGTGTGTCTCTTTGCCATCAACAGTCCCTGTTTATGTATTTCTCAAGGGGTTGGGTAGACTGATTATACAATGCCCAACCCTCTAAGAAGCCGATAGGTTAGACAATTTCCTCTCCCCTGATTTGAGAAGCAACAGTGTTTTATGATGTGTCATGATGTGTCATGTTGTGTCATGTTTATGGTCCAGTGAGAAAACCCTCCCCTTTGTTTCTGTACAGTATATCTTATTTTTCACAAAAAGCATATTTATAATATCACTAATTTACTAATAGTACATATTTACATCCCAAATTAAATAAGGCACGCATCCGTCAAAGTCTCATCTTCTGGAGAGCTTCGGTTCACAAATGACCGTTTTTTGCACTTTTGGTCGGTAACTCAGTGTCAGTTCTGTACCAAATTTTTCACATACATGCACATACCATCTGGGCATATTCCTGTAAAGTTTCATGTTTTTAACATTATCACAACTGCTACAAAGTCCACATTTTGATAATTATGTCTCTGAATATTGCACAAATTCCAGAGTATTTTCTACTTGTGGGCAACATTTTCATTTTAATAACCTCTAAATTCCATATTTTTATCAGTTCGGCACAATTTTCTATAAATCTTTTTCAAAAAGATATTGTCTGTGCTTTCTGAATAAACAAAACTGCTTGTCTCTGCCTCCAAGGTCTTGGCTGGGCTAGAGAGCAGTCCCAGGCCTCTCTGACTTTGGCATCTGGTTTCAGCCTACACCCGAATTAGCATTTCCTTTGAGTCAAAGGGAGTCTTTTGTCTCCTAGCAGAGCAACAGGCCAAAGTGCTCCTCCCTTTTCCTTTCACACCTCCCTGCCAGTTCCTTAGCAGAGAGCAGGGGAAAAGATTCCTTTGTTTGGGAGAAGGTTTGGAATGTCTTTGAAGCTCAGTGTAGCTGGCTTTAACTTTTAACACAATGTTTAAAATAGTCTTGTCCTAAAATACAAATTACATTTTTAACATTTATATCCACCAATCTCTTAATTCCAGCCTTTTAAAAATATAGTTTTGAATTGTATCCACCACTATTGCTTTTGATAGCAAGTCTTTCCTTTTCATACTTTGATTTCAATGTATCAGTTTAAATTGACAGGTTAAGTAATCGCCAGCTTCTGACACAGGCGAGTAGCGGTATTGCACCCATTTTTGACATATTCTTCCAAGCAAGCATCTTTAAATGTGGATTTTCTTCTGATCAAATATGTTTCTGCTGACATTGAGCTTAGGTGAATTCTTTATATACACTGATGTTTAACACCCAACAGGGATGTTGGATCTTTTGTGATGTTTGAGAACCAAGATTATTGCACTTTGCACAGCCAAGGAAAAATGGATTTTTAAACAACTCTGTGTTTCTCTTGCAATGCAGGACTGCTTTTTCAAATAGTTTCATTTTCCTCTGTGGGCAGTCAAATGATGGGTTTTGCCAGTGGTCTACTGTGTTACCACGGACATAGGCAAAAGTGGATTGGCGGCCTATTTTTCGGGTTTTACTGCAAACCTCTGGGTGATTTTAGCTTGCATAATGCTTTCCGGCGGCCATTCTGAGGTTTCTGATGCAAGCAGTGCACAGTAATGTTGCAGGGCATGGACTAGTGGGTTAAAACATCCCACAAGTAGTAGCATTTTGGAAAAAGGTTGGCAACGTAATTGTTGCGTTCTTGTGATACTCAGTTGGTACTATAGGTATAAAGTGAGGATTGGTGAAGAGAATTTCTCTTTACCTGGTGAATCTTAGTTATGGTGGGTCTACCAGGCCAACTTCCAAGTTACAGATGTAATGTGTGTTGTAGCCAGCGGCTCGAAGGGTGGCTTCATAAGACCCGCGAGAACCAGGTTTAAACTCCAGACTGGTGATATTCTTTTTCTCGTTCGATAAGAGCAGAACAGTCCTTTTATAAAATGTTTAAGCAGCCTGTCACTGAACAGAGGCGACTTTCCTCTGCCTCTAGTAAATTTGGAAATGGCAGTGAGGTGAACTTTTATTGAGGAGAGCGCAAGACCCTCTTTAGCTAGTGCCAACATACAGGAGGACCTTTCGTGGCTGTTTTGTCAATGGATTCACGTTGGGTTGTTGCGAGCAACAGGCACAAAACCTTTTTCATTTTTGGCTGTATGACTAGTTTGTTAAAAGGGCTCTAGCTGCTGCAAGTACACGCTAGCATTCTGGTGGGATGTTCAAGTGACCAAACTCAGTGAAATCAGGAGTCATGCCATTAGCTGGAGGGAGCGTGGATCGTGATGCAGGATTGCGCTACCTCTCTGCAACCGCAGGTCCGCCTAGGCTCCCAGCGGGATCGGGATGACTGCCGACAGCTGAAGGAGGTCTGAGAGCCAGGTTTATCTCGGCCAGTTGGAGGCCACCAGCATAATTTAGCTGGGGTGTCTCCAGATCATTTGGACCGTTCCTCTGATCCTTGAGAGTCCTGATGCAGAAGCCTGCTTGTGAACTTCTGGCATCTTTCTAGTTCACCACTGTGGCGAAGTGGTCCAGGGACGGATGTCCCCATTTTGTAAAGGTCCTGCCGGTTTGGCTGCTGTGAAGCTTCCATTAGTGGGATTGTGCTGTTGCCCTGCTGAGGCTGTCCGCTAGCTAATGGTGTATTCCTGGTAGGTGAAAAGCATGCAGTGAGATATTGCTGCATATGGCCCAGTGCCAGATTGTCAGAGCTTCTTGTGACAGGGCGTGTGTCCTGTTTCCTCCTTGCTCGCGGAGGTAATAAATTGTTGTGGTCTTGTCGGTAAGAACCCGCCCCACCGAGTTCTGAATTGTTGGAAGGACTTTAGGGCCCACCGGACCGCCCGTAGCTCTAGGATGTTGATGTGCAAGGATGCGTCGGCTGGCTTCGAAATGCCTTTGAGTTGATGCCACCCCAGCTGAGCTCCCCATCCTGCCTGTCCGTTAGCAAAATGTATTGATGAACAGGTTCAAGAAGTGGGACCCCTGCTGTTAAGTTGTGGTCTAGGGTCCACTGCTGGAGCTTGATAAGAGTGCCGGAGTGTTCGTGACCTTTTCTTCCCATGAGTTCTGGGTTTGTGACCACCTGGCCACTAGGAACTGTTGTAACGGTCGCATGTGCAGCCGGCAGTGATGGATTAGGGAGATACAGGAGGACATGGTGCCCAGCAGTGCCATGTATTTGTGCACTGACAGCTGTTTGTTTGGGGTTAAGGAGAGGGCCAGCATCTTTAATGTGTGCATACTGTTGGCAAACGGGCTGACTAGGCTGTGTGCCATGGAAAAATGTGCTCCTAGGAACACTAAGGCCTTGGATGGAGTGGTGTAGGATTTCTTGCAGTTTATTGCAAATCCTAGCTGCTGAAGTAGTGTCTCTGTTTCCGCCAATGAGTTTGCAATCGTCTGAATAGAGGTAGATGCATTGGGCTTGTCTTCGCAGGTGAGCCGCTACTGGGGCCAAGCATTTGGTGAAGGTCCATGGGGCGGACATTTAGGCCGAAGGGCAGGACCCGGAATTGGTAGTGTTTTTCGCTGACTCTGAACCTGAGGTATTTTCTGTTGCTGGGGTGGATCAGGACGTGAAAGTATGCATCCTTTAAATCTAAGGCTGCCAGGTATTTGTGTGGTTGCACTTCCTTTATCAAGTCTTGTAAAGTGACCATTTCGAATCTTTGTTTCTTCATGTTTTTGTTTATCTTTCTTAAGTCCAGAATGGGGTGCCATTTGCTGTCTGGTTTCTTTACTACAAAATACAATGCGAACACCCCTTTTCCTTTTATATGGGGTGGTACCCTTTCGATAGCTTTTTTAGTGAGCATTTGTCATACTTCTTGTTTTAGAACCTGTAATTGGGGGAGGGCCAGTTCAAGCACAGTCTTTTTGCTTGTGCTTGAACTCCAACAGGTGGCCGTGCTGGATGACATCTAAAACCCATCTGTCTGTTGTAATTTCCAGCCACTTTTTGCTGTAACGCATAACATTTCCCCCCACTGGCGTGCTGCTGGGGTTGTCATTGTTGGGATTTGTTTCATCTATCTCTTTGAGAGGTGGTTGAGCCTCTTTTGCACTGTGGCTGGCAGAAATCCTTGGAGCGCTGGAATGACTGGTAGTTCTGCTTGTAGCCCTAGGAGTAGTACCTGGACCTGGAATAACCTTTGGAGCCTCTAGTAGAGGACGATCTAGCGTGGCCGGCAGCACACGGAAAGGGACAAAAAGACATCCTTCCCTGTAGTGTGGTAAGAGACCGTGCAGTGTCAGAGTCTGCTTTCATGGCCTCATCTGTTTGGTATCCGAAGATATTGTCACCCTCAGATGGCATGTCTATAACCTTGTGCTGCACCTCTTCTCTAAAGTCGGTACAGCACAACCATCCCTGTCTACGATGCACAACCCCATTACCAATTTGTTTAAAGCCCGTTTCTGCAAGGTCCACTGTGATGTTGATGCTGTGTGCTTAGAAGCTTCCGCGCATTCGCGCACGCTCATCCTGGCCTCTTTCCGTTGATCCTCAGGCACGTGTTCCAGGATGGGAGCTAACCTGTGCCACATCTTGCGATCAAAGTGGGCTACAATGGCCAGGGAGTTGGCCTCTTTAACTGTTGTTTCTCTGATGGTAAGCACCTTCTTTCCAAAGGCATCCAGTTTTCTCCCTTCGCTTTCTGGAGGGGGGCACATTTTTGTTGTGAATGTGCTTTCTGGGTTGCTGCTGCTGAGACTACTGATTTGAGCGAGGGCTGAGATATGAGGCATTTCGGCGTGGTGTCCGGGGCCTTGAATTTCTTGTCCAGCCTACCCTTAACTGCTGGTTCAGTGAAAGAGGCTTCAGGGTACGTAGCCCCTCTTGCTAAACATGGTCAGAATGGGTATGGAGAACATGGCTTTGCGATGCTTTCTCTTGTGGTCGAACAAAAAACAGTGTTTATTTTCTTCTGCTGGTGTCAGCCCGAATTCTTGACATGCCTTGTATAGCATGGAGTGAAAAGCCCCTATGCCATCTGGCGGTGAAGGCTGTGCTGGGCTACCTTGTGGCTCTGGGTGATCAGTATCATCTGTAACCCAGGTATCATCCCAGTGTGGCGATTGTGTGGTGGTGGAGCCAGTATCCTTAGGGTCAGTCTGAATCTGGATCCATCAGCTCCCCTTCTTTCTGTTCACTCTGTAGAAGACTGACTCTGCATGGAGGTGGGGGCCTGGGCAAAGATGGCGACTTATGAGTTGTGTGAGGTTGCTTTGTTTGCTCTCGGGGACGGGATGTTCAGCCTTTATTTGCCTGTGGACAAGGTGGTTTCTCTCCTGATCCTGCAGCTTGCTGAAGACCCTGTAAGGGGCATGAATGCGGTGGGGGTATCCTGGAATTAAGTTGTCCCAAAAGGTTCTGTAGTGTTGACAATACTTGTAGAGACAGTAAACATTGTGGGTTTATTAAGGGACATGTGGGGGGGGTCCCACTTGACGGCCCCAAAAAAGTTGTTGACGGACCCACCCGAGGGTGAGTTGCTTGTAGTAGTACTAGTTCCCTCTGTTCTCCTGTTTGTGGTAGACTGGGGAGCCTGTCTTGGGTATGCGGTGGTTGCACCACTGTACAGTTTCCTGAGTCCGAATCTGTGTCTACTGGGAAGTCCATTGTGTCTCAAAATCTGACATGATTTCATGCTGGAGGATCTCCTCCGGCATGACCTCTGGGTATGTGATGGGAGATACCCCTGCAGGGTGCTCCTTAGGACCTGTAAGGTTATCCCTTGATAATTTATTGCTTCCTCTTGAAAGGGAGTGAATGGCCCCTTCCATGTAGAGCCTGTTGTGTGATAAAAAGGTCCTCCGTTGCCAGAGCAGTGGATTGCGGCGTGGATAGAACAGAATCCATAGGTTTGGAGTGTTCTGAGCATGCCATGGACACTTTTCTTTCAATGCAAGATGATTATTTTGCTTTTTTGTCATCGACAAGTGTGTCATCGACGATTCATGTCCCGACAACGATCTCTGCCATTCTTTAGACATTGACGATGAGCAGTGTTTGTTTGTGTTCGTTGACGTCGTCAATTACTTTTCCTTACTTTTTATATCCATTGGCAGGTCTGATTTAGACACCGACAACAACCGTGTCGCTGATGATCCCGTTGGTTAATGGGAACCCTTTGGTGGGCAAACTGATGACGAACCGGCCTTGGACGTGCTATTAGTCGCTGCAGAATGGGCTGCGGACGGGCCAGTTCATATGCTGTTGTTGTCTTTTTTCCCTGATTACGCCGATGTTGATAACTGTTTGGTCACAGCCAGTGAGCCGGCCAGGCCTCCAGGTCCCCACCCATTAGGGAGACGAGGACTATTGGACTGCCTGGGTTTGTCTCAGTGATGACTCTGCCTCCCTTTTCGTTTTATCATCTTTAGATGGTGTGCCCTGTCTTTGGCCTTTTGACAGGTCTTTCCTCTAACCACGATCTGTGGCCGGACAGGACCCACTTCTCGGTGGGAGTTGTAGTTCTGACACTTCTTGAGGAGCCCACTTCTGAGGCAGGATAGTAACCTTCATTTAGCCAGTAGATTAGGCAATGGTTCCTGTAATTGGGGGTCTTCTGTGAGAACCCCAGGCAAATTTCGCATTCTGAAGAATGGTTGGTGTATAAGGTGCCTGTCCCCTACATAGAAATTGTTTAGGCTGCATATTCGGCAGGCCCGAAACAATGATTCTTTGGATGTTGGTGTTTCCATCGTTATCGTCGCTGATGCGCTATGAAGGACCGTAGATTTATAGAGAAAACTGATTTTTGAAGAGAACAACCTTTGCTAAAAGAATTTCTCTCTCTAGAGAGAGGAACACGAGAATTCCTATCAGCAAAGAAGATGATTGAAATCTGAGGGGAAGCTGCTGGGGTGGAGCTGTACACTCGATTTCCCATTGGTAGGGACCAAAAGCACCCACAACGATGTGGGTAGGACACTCAAGGTGTCAATTTTTACTTAAGGAAATGTATTATACCATAGGTCACCGGAGATTCCCAGCCTGACAACAGGGAATATTCACAGCATGTGAATCTATGAAAGATCCAATGTTGGAGTAGGTGGTAATATGGTAATATGACCCTATTTATGCTCTTATTTTGTAGACGGTGAAAAATAAATCAGATCCTGGCAAGCCAATGTTTCTTCAGGCTATACCACAACTGCATTATTTCTGAATTGATACTCAAAATGGTGCTTGCCTGCTCTCTTCAGGAAATCCGTAGGCATCTCCGACAGCGCCAATTCTGATGCTGGCTGCATGTGCTAATAGCAGGCATGGTCCATAGGGATTTGCTGTAATGGCAGACACCATGTGTCTCGTGGTGGCCCCCATTACAAAGCTGCGTCATTAGGATCGAATCAGAGTCACCCCATTATGCATGGAAACCAAGGGGAAATCCAGGTTGACCTGGCTAACGCTGAGTTACAAAGTGATCCTAAAGATTTGAAAGATGACTGCATTGTTGATGAGGTCAAGTTCCTCTGAATGCATTCTATTGTTCCTTGAAAATTAGGCTGTTTTTGAAACGAAAGGCTGCGTGCTACGCAGGCTGCACATGGGTCTCTGAAGCTACTTTACTATGTTACATTACTTTTTCCTATACAGACTCGAAGTTTTAAATCTTGTGTGGTTCTTTGTCTCTTTGATTTGGTAAACCTTTCAAATTGCAAGTTACTAGACGACATCAACTTACACCCCCACTCTCGAGTTCTCCACAACCACACAGCACACCATTTCTTACTAGCCAAGAATGAATTATCACTAGTCTATGCACATTTTGTTAATAGGGTTGATAGTCTTTAGGGACAAACAATACAATAACCTACCAAATGCTTGGAATTAATCAATAGGGTGTCTGCACTTCAAAACTGTGTGCATGAAAATGTATTTTCTATAATATCGCCTGATAGCAAATGTGGGCCTAATCACATTCGCATCACACTCTAATATCGCATTGAATGAACCTGAAACAGGCTGACTACGCCGCCATTTTGAGTTGTCCACCATTTTGATCGCCTCCTGCTTTCTGTTCCATGTTCAAAACTTGTGTTTTTGGCTTCAACAGAGCAAGATGAACTTTGTGCTGCTTTATGATGTTAACTCAGATAAGAATGTTGAAGCTGCTAAGGTGGATTGTTTATCCAGCACTGAAGAACCTTGAAGCTAAACAAAAGCTGTACTAATCAGTAATTTAGATGCCATCTGTCCCAACAGTGCCTTCTCTGTTCAAACAGTAAAGTAGAATAATGAATAGCTGAATGTGCTCTTCTGCAGAAATCCTTGTTTTCTCTCCTTGGAACTAACTGACTTTAAGCTCAAGAACAAATGGTAAACAAATATAAGCAAGTAAAATGAGGAATGTTACCTTGTGTCTTGTATTTGAAAAACATATGAATTGTTTGATGGAAAACAGCAAACTATGCAATGATGTTTGAAAATGGATTAGTTATGTAGTTAGGTCACAAACCCTAGGTTATGTATGATATGAAGAGGGGCAGCTGGACGATATGTCCAAGGCTGTGAAGAATTTGTATAAATATGTGGACTTGTGGAATGTTCAGTAGTCTCTCATCCCACGGTGTCTGCTTGCACACATTGTGGGGTGTCGAGAAACAAGAGGCCACTTGCTAATAAATACAATTGTAACTTTGACCTTGTGACTGGCGTATTTCTATTATGTGGTAGTAAGCCTTGATATTTTTCATGTGATAAATATATATTTTTTTCAAGTGAATGATATAACTGCATTGGGCAGCATACCGAAGTTTAGCTTACTCTATACAAAAGTGTAATGCTGTCTGCCTTGGATCCAACCTTGGTTATGAATTGTCTCTGTTGTGACACATTATTGTTGCCACTAGATGTTTTACATATTGCACAGTGAAGGAATGAATGATGAATGAATGAATGAGAGACAGCGGTTGGATAGATTAAGCTCACTATACTTCTAGGAGTCTCTAGGTTCTATATTCCAATTGCATTCACTACTAAAAGGCCATCTTTTTAATTGCTGTCTAAATATGCTCTTAATAGAGGCGGTCTAGATGTGTCACATACGTAGATCAAATTTGGGATGTTTACATTGATCATGATTTATTTTGCAATAAAAGTGAAGACAGGCCAACTCTCCATATTACTATAGGGAACAAATGGACAAAATGGAATTCCAGGTTTTGATGTGGCAAATGGTTTTGATGATCTTTTTAAAGATACAGTTGATAGGAAGCTTTTTATCCTCATCATACACCTATCCTTAAATGAAAATCAATCAGGAATAGTGTATCCCATATGTTGCAATTGTTAAGCTTTAGATTGGTGACAAAATTAACACCATTTGACAGGAGCACATTTCATATGAAAAGGATGTGTGTTCCTTTTTTTATTCATTATAGGGCCATGTAGTGTAATGGTTTTCTTGCTCTCGTTCAATGTTACCTGGTCAATTATCTCTGCTCACTCCTCCATGGCCCACTTATTTTACAATGGATGTGCAAGATCCTGTCAGCAACATGGCTTCTCACACCATTAGGCCTGTAGTGCATTGTCCTTTAGATCCAGGAAGGTGAGGGCTATGCGTATCACGCACCAACATGCAATTCAAAAATGCACAATTTTAAGGGATTGACACATGCCTAACTGTCTCCAGCAATGCTCTGAGAAATGTTCTGCTGTGTGCTGTAGATAATGAACGGTGCACCTTATGTATTTTCAACAAGTATACAATAGGTTCCACCGAGCCTGGGGTAATTACTTGGCTACTGGCTATCGTCCCATCATGTATCCACCATTCCTCAACAGAGTGATTGAGAAGATTGTTGCCTTCCAGTTGCATGAAAGGACTACTCAGTACACTCTGCTGCAACACTACCAATCCAATTTGCATCCACAATGCAGAGGCTAGCACTATCAAACTTTTTGATGGCGCTCTACACATCGTGGAAAAATGGGACCCCAGTTTCTTTGCCTCCTGGACCTCTCTGATTCTTTTGACACTATTGACAATGAAGCCCTCCTCAAAATCCAAAGCACACTCATGGGCATTGACAGAACAGTCATGCAGTAGTTCACGTACTACCTCTTCAGCAGAGACCAACTTATCCAGATGGACACCAGCAGATGCCAGTAGAGTCCAGTAACTTTCAGAGTTCCACAAGGATCCACCCTGTCCACGGGCATCTTCAAACTCTATATGGAATATCTGGGGAGCTACTCCCCAGCTCCAACATCAAGATACACTAATACATCAATGACACAAAACTTTACCAACAGATCAACAGCATCAATGACATCCTACAACTTAAACAATGTCCATCCCTCATCCATACCTGGATGTCAACTGCCTGCCTGAAGGTCTAGTCTATGAAGGAACAATTCATACTCATAGGAAACCCCACTAAGCCAGCCCAAGCCCAGAATTGTCTGAATGCAATTAAGCTATATGGATTCATGCTTAAACTCTCAATCCAGCGCAAAATCTCTCAGCTTTACTATTGACTGTGACCACCCATTTAAAACCCACTTGAATAAGAAGACCCAAGCATCAGTATAACAGCTGAGGAGCTCCTCTGAAAAATCAAGCCTTTCATCCCTTCCTCAAGGTTCAGAACAGATTTTCAAGCCCTGGTCATCTACCACCTGGACGGTGGCAACACTCTACTCGGAGGGATACCAGATACCACCTTGACTCTTGTAAAAGCCATCCAGCAAGAGGTAGAACACCTCAACACATGACTAAGAATATTCAATAAAATCACATCATCCTTGAGGCGATACACTTGCTACTTCTTCAAGGATGGATCATGTTCACAAGTGCAACACCTACAAAGCAGTCGCAACCAAAACACCATCCTACTTGGCTGAGAAACTAACGATCTCCAGTGGGCCAGTGCACACCCAGTAGCAACAACTTTGCCAGGCTACAAAACAAAAGCTGCAAGAGGGGAAACGAAACAGGTGTTTCCCCTCTTTGCACCCCATTTCTGGAACAAGTTACCATCGTTAATAAGACTGGCCTCATCCATCCTCCACTACAGTAAGGATCTGAAGAAGCTGCACTTCAAATAACATCTCGCTTATCACTGATCACTCCACTCAATCCTATTCTTATCCTATAGAGTTACCCCCTCTCCAACTCTCCAGGTACATTTGAGTTCCTCTGCAACCCCTGAACACTACCTGTAACCCCCTGAGTGGTTCCCCTTTGTACAATGCACAGGTACAAGCTTTAGAAATCTAAAATATGCATGCATACGCATATTGAGCTCAGTGTACAACAACACACATCCTACAATGATTCTCTTGGACCATTCTGCAGCATACGGAACTGTGGACCATATGCTCCAATTGGACACACTCAATTCCAGCCAGCTCTGACCTGGATGGCCATCTCCAGTGATGTTAAAATTGGAGTCCCACAAAATGTAACTTCATCCCCATGACTGTGTAGCTGCTACATTCAATGCTTTGCAGCATGAATCAATCATTTCTCTGCAACCCTGTGCACCTTTACATAGATGACATGCAAAGAGCCTTCACAGTTACTAAAATGAACCAGTCATAAGAAATACAAAATGTGAGAAGAACAGTCAATGTGACGGCCAGCAGAAGCTGTAACAAATTCCCCAAAACAATGAGCTTTGGAAAGAAGCTTCATTAGGTGTAAATGCAGCATACAGACACATTTTCTCACAGAAGGATTCCCTGCACCCGCCCAACAGCCCGGGTCGCCTTTCTTTCTACAACCAACCCTCGTAGGTTCCCACTCTATAGCTACTATTATTCGTACATGGTTGTTTGCACATTTTCAAAATGTTGGTCTCTGGGTAGCATGGACTCGGGAAGAAAACAACAGTGTTTGGCTAAATGAATCAAGTGAACCATAGGTCCCTTGGTATGAATTTGTCCATTTAAATAAGCCATAGAGCCTGTGGAGGTAGGAATTTGTGGGCAATAGTTGCCCGGAAACACGACTTCACTTCCCGAGCGAGGAACAATTGCACTATTGATGCTGGGGAACAAGACATCAGTGGAAGGATAGTTTGAACAAGCATACAGTGTCCTCTTTGGCATCACATCATTCTCTATTTAATGCTTGGATTTGAGCCAGACTGTTGGTTAGTGGTTGCTCTTCGGACAAGACTACTTCTATACCAAGAGTGGATAACCTGAGAGAAAGAGGTAAGTGAGGTATGACAACGACAACCATTTTGCTGTTAGCCTATGCCAAGGGGACACTAGACTTGACTCAGGTTTGCATGTTTAAGGTGTTGAGTATATCACCATAATAGAGAAGGCTGTTGCCATATGACTTTAGGCTCTTGGGAGACTGGGTTGGTGGAAGTAAATGTACATAGCACACTCTAGTAAAGAAATACTGCCACAGAAAACTTTGTGAAAAATCCTCTGCGTCATCCTGGATAGGTCATCTTCAAAACTCCAGTAACTCTATGCATGCACCAAAACTTCCAACTCTGACATTTCCAGGAAACTTCAAATGATTATGAATGCTCAGACATTGTAATGAAGGCCTTAGAATCCTCCACACAGGCATAATCTCTAAATAAGATGGCCCAATGCTTAATGGTCACACAAGCATGATTGTGAACTGTGCTTGAACCAGCACTAAAAAAAAGCAAATCAATAGTGGTGCAGTCTGTGTTGAGTAGTCATATGAGAGTAATTTAAGAAGTATACAGTGGGCCCAGCAAACAAGTATTTATGATCTATTATTCTAGATATTCAATCCTTTGATAGGTTGAATGTTTCAGATGTTTTGTAGGTTTTCATTGTAAAATGTGATTGCAGACTTTTACTGAGGTTGACTGAATTTGAAAAGAAGACCCTTTGCATTTCGTTTATTGATTACACTGAGGAAGTATGCATTAATATACATATGTATTTGCCATTTAATTAATTTGTTTTTAAAACAATTGTGGGTGTATGATCATAGCTAATGTCCTTCATTCACTGTGTCCTGTTAATATACGCATTATTTGTGCATCCTCCATATCTGTACTCCTGACCTCTTTCCAAGGTTGAATTATTAATAATATTCCAATTGTGGTGGCCACGATACAAAATCAGGTTGTGTTTTCTTTGTCTATTTCCATTGATGAGAGAATTTGGAGGTGTTACATCTTCATCAAGAATTTTCAAAATCATGAAATTCTTCATACAGAAAATATAGAGCTGTTTCCATTCTGGTATAAAGAACCGCAGAGCATCTGTGCTATTTATCAATGGCGGCTGAATTGGCATAAGATGAATTGGCACGCTCTACAGAACGTTCAGGATGTGTTGGCAAATCGGCAATTTCTCTAGTAGAATGTCTAGGATTTCCTGCTCTCCGTGGCTGGCCCGTCCTGAATGTAGACTGTTTCTGCAGGAATTGCCGTCTCCTCCTCACTTTTCTCTTCCTGTACAGCCTCCCATCGTTGCACCGGCCCACGTATGCAGGCATGTGCATAGCTGCTTGGGGCAGCTAGGGTCAGAGTTTTCACTCAGCCCCCTCGCCTTTCTTATGCTCTTCCGCCTGACTTTTCTCTTTGCTCATGTGTTACTATGACAACACAACACAATTACGAAAGCACAAACTCTTTTCATTACAAGCTTTTTTTAGGAGGTGCGTGTTGTTTGGTGCACGTGTGTGTGTTATAACCATTATTGCCTCGGGTCGGGGTGGGAGGGGCAATGGCCGGTACTTGACGCCAGTTAGTCTCGGGCACCATCTGCCTGTCATTGTGCACAAATGAAGGCGACAATGCTTGCACATTTCGACAATGCACCATTTCATAACCATTAGCCATCAAAAAAGGGGAATTTAATCTATAAATGTACTGCAAAATATATTTGTTAAAATGACTGCTGGATGTTTTTGACTTATAGCAATGTGAAATGCACATTTTTGCAACAAGTGAATGTATATCAAGTGATCAGTCTTCGTTCATTAGAGGAATTACTCTACTATTATTAGCCTGAAGAAAGCAGCAAAGTATGTATATAACAAAGTGTTCATGATTTCTAAGAGTTTTGAGTTCCCTAACTGAAATTTGACAATAGGATCCTCTAATTTCCTTCTCCGGCAAGCACTTAAAAGGTTGATTTTTATTGAAGAATCCATGTACCCAAAGCAGTGAAAATATCATCTAAATGCAACACAGCATTGAAAAGGGGAACGCTACACGATGGCAGTACTAGACTAGACAAATAGATTAAAAAAGAAGGGAACATCCAGTGCTCTTAAAAGAAACCATTGCTAATGTATTAAGGCAGAATGACATGGCTATGGCCGAATGCTGTTTCTCCCTTCCCTGATTGGTAAATAAGATTTTCCAAAGTGTAGACACATTGGGAATCATGTTGTCTGATATTCCAGCTCTCCATCTGGGAAAGTGCTTTAAAGGACAATGTAAGATTCTTCAACAGGGAAATCCACTTCCTGACCACAGCACGTGATCACGTCATCTTTCAAATATAACTTCTGAAACTTTTACCTTGAATCAAATGTTTTACTTGAGGTTATCGTGTGTTTTATGCACAAACTATCATTTTTGATAGTGTTAAACATCAAAAGTTGTGCTTATACGAAAAGTTTCAAATGTGAGACCTGTTTCCATTTTATATTGTATTGCGTCTTGATTGTTTCTTCTAGTGTGTATAGCTGTGCAGCGTCTTTAATTGCGCCGTCCATAGATCTTCATAAGAGAAACTTTGTGTCCTTGGTCTGCTACAACACATAGAACACAGCTACCTTCTAGAATCCTTACTTTCTTCCCTTTTGCATCTTTGCCTCAGAAGGATTTGGTAGGAGATCGGACCTGGTAGAAAAGTGGTGCTAGATACGGTCCCCCACCAATCAGGAGCAAAGAGAGGCAAAGGCAACACAGTGTCACTGTTAAAACCATTGAACAAACGTGCTGATGGTTTCACATTACACACCGTTCGGATAGGTATCCTAGACCCAGAAATTCCTGCACAGCAACGATTCTGATGCCCTCGCAGTTCTTGTGTACGAAATGAACAGCATCACACAGTGGTGCACAGCTCTCAAAGGTGTGACAATAGAGAAAAGCGATTTGCTTTCGTATACATTTTAAAAAGTAATTCAAATTTAATAAGAGCCTGTTGACACATGTGCTCTGGAATGCAGAGAATAAAATATGTAAAATGATCAAATGTGTGTTTGGAACAACCAGTTGTGAAAATAAATGCTATTGGCATCTCGATTTACTACTGCTATGATTGTGGAGGTCATTGTCCAATATTGTCTAATGTGGACCTTTGTTTATTCTATGCATCCTATTATTTTCATGCTGAGCTCTACTATTTTCTGTGGCCCTCCGGCGTGGGGTATCATTTTCCTACCTGTTAAGCAGGAACAGTGATGAAAATCATTTGACTTTTTAATTGGGTGGGATCCTTCCCAAACTCAAAACAATGCAACCTATCCCCTTATTCAACCACAGCACTTGCTTTTAGTGACAAATAAGATATTACTCACCATAGTAACTAGTATAGTCCCCTTTCTTACATCTTGTAGGGGCATCCTCAATACGAGGATGGTACTGGAACCTTCTGGCAGTGCAAAATTGTGCTTAGCCTTGCATTTAAATATAGCACACAGATGAGTGGCTGCAGGCATGTCCACGTCTACTAGCCCCACCATCTGGCACCTCACCTCAGCCCCTTTTACATGTCAAACGCTATTACACCTGGTTTTATACAGTAAGTGCATGCTCCAGACTGAAGGGATGGAATGTGGGTCGTATGGAGGAAAAGGGACCATCGACTAGGAGTATTCTGGTCACCACAGTGAGTAACATGATATTACTCCTATGTCCCGTCCAGGCTGCCCAAAGTCTGCATCTGATCTGGAACTGGTATCTAAAGAGTATTGTTTGCAGAACGCTGATGGGGTAGCCCACATAGCTGCTCTGCTGATGACATCCCAAGATGCATGTTTCTGAAACGCAAACGCGGTTTCTTTTCCCCTTACCGCATGCACATGAATCCCTTTAGCGATATCCTTCATTGATGCTTTGTACGATTCGACAATAGCTAACACCATCCACCTGGCTAATATGGCCTTAGATGCTTGTGAAACTGGCATGAAGCCGCCGAAGGTGACAAATAAAGCTTCATTTTTCCCTACTGCCCTTATACACGACAGGAAGAACTTGAGCCCCCTGGGAAGGTCCAGACAGTGGAGAGATTTCTCCGCTACCAACTGAGGATTCGGAAAAACACAGGTAAACATTTGTGCTGGTTGATGTGGAATGGAGAACAATTTTTGATAAGAATTTGGGATACGTTCTGAGCACCACCTTATCTCTGTGGAATACGGTGAATGATTCTGAAGCTGATAGCACCTGGATCTCACTAACCCCGCAAGCTGAGGTTAGCGCTACCAACAAGACTGTCTTGAGAATGACCCATTAAATGTCAATAGTGGCCATATGCTCAAACCGTTTATGGGCTAACACCAACAATACCACATTGAGATCCCACATGGGGTGAGACCTGTGCACTGGAGAAATAACCTAGACAGGTCCTTGAGGTGGCTTTTGACCACTCTGTTGGCCGCAGTGAAAACTGTGCAGTGTGAATTCTTATATGTGCCAATCACAGCTAAGTATGTGCAGCACGTATTCACCTGAACTCCTGAACTCCAGAGTGCGCGAGATGCACCAAAAAAGACAAGACATCATCAAGCGGAAAAGTAAGAGGGTCAATTCCTTTATCTTTAGCCCAAAAGAAGAATCTCGCCCATTTGATTTTGTACGGGGCTCTGGTTGACTCCTTCCGAGCACACTAAATAATGAGCCGATTACTGTCCGAAAGATCCCAGGGGCATCGTTTTATTTGATCAGGAGCCAGGTCGCAAGGCTGCTTCCTCCATCTCTAGGTGAGTGACCACTCCCCTAGCTACAATAGATAGCAACCCCTGTGACTGTATTGGCAGAATACAAGGGTCCTGTGTCGATTATTGCAACAGTTCGGAGTACCACACCAAGGAGGGCCACCACAGGGCTGTTAGCACCATCCGGCAGTTCACCGATGTTCTGCACCGTGGATTACTCTCTGCAGGAGTGGGGTCAGAGGGAGCACGTAAGTGTGATGATTGTCCAAGCTGATTTGAAATGCATCTCCTAGGGAATTATTCCCCTGCCCCTCCCTTGATGCGAACAGGTGACCTTTGACATTGTCCACCGACACAAAAAGGTGAAGCTTGGCCTGAGCGATTGCATCTGCAGCTCACTCTCTTAGGTATTCCTGCCCAACCTGCTTAACCTGTTGGTCTCTGAGTTGCTGTCTCCAGACAGGTGAACCACTCTGTGAGGTATGTTGTGTGCCAGTGCCCATTCCCAGATGTTCACCTCTATAATGCATAGCAGCGTGGAATGGGTGCCACCCTGTAAGTTTATGTAGGTCATAAAGATTGAGCTGTCCGTTCTCACCAGGACAGATTTGCCCTGTAGCTGAGGAAGGAATGCCTTCAGGGCTAGCCCAATTGCTTTGAGTTCCAACAAATGTATGTGAAGCAGAGATTCTGAGCTGCTCCACACCCCATGTATGAACTTTCTATCTAGTGTGGCTCCCCAGCTGCTCAGAGATGAATCTGTGGTTACACCTGCCGAATAGGTCTGGTTGCCAGAGCCGAGTCCCAACCACCACATTGTTGCGAATTATCCACCACCTGAGATCCTGATGCAGAGACGTTGAAATGGGTAGGTTGTCTGAATGAATGAGATCTCCTGACCCCAGCACGTCACCAAATGAATCTGAAAGCTCTTAATTGTCAACCTGTCATGGGGAACTGTCAAAATGCAACAGGATAAAAGCCACAATAGATGTTGGAATCACCATGCAGACGTAATTTGTCTGCTCAAAAAATGATGTACTGCCTTTCGAATGTCCATAAGTCTTTAGTCCGAAAATAGGCAAAACCTGGTAGACCACAGTGTCTCATCTGGCTCCCAGAAAGATAATAGTCTGTGTAGGAGATAGTTGAAATTTCCGCAGATTGAGTGAGAACCCCAACTGATGAAGCATATCCTCCAGATTTTGACATGAATACTGTGCCCCTACTGGTGAGCTGGCCCTCATGAGCCAGTCGTCAGCGTAAGGATAAAGAGGGTGAACTTCGTCACTTAGGAGAGCTGCAATTGCGTTCATTAGCTATGTGAATACACATGGGGATGAGTTCAGTCCAAATGGCAGTACCTTGTATTGGAAATGCTGACTCATCACTGTAAATCATAGGGATTTCCTGTGTGGCTAATAAATTGGGACATGCAAGTACGCATCCTTTAGGTCCAGGGAGCACCTCCCATCTCCCTCGGAGAGAGTCTCTGCAATATGGGCTGGCATCACTATAGTGAATCTCACTATGGAGAGGAAAGGATTGAGAAAGGAAAGATACAGCACGAACCACAGGCCAGCCTGGCTCTTCTTGGAAATTGCAAATATCATTAAATAAAACCCGCTGCCCCTGTCTGGGATGGGCACAGGTTCCACTTCCTGGTCCTTGCAGAGTTGCACAATTTCCCAGAGTAGTGCCGGGAGCTGATCTGAATTGGCAATGGAGAACATGGGGGAAAAGGGGATGGATAACCTGAACCCAGAGGAAACTATTGACAGGATCCAAGGGTTCTTGCGAATAAGACACCAGTTGCCCAAATAAAGAGACAGTCTTCCTTCCACAGGGTAGTTGTGGACCCAAACATGGATATCAATTTTACTTTAGTCTGCGGCTGAGGCAGAGGAGGGGGACTGGAAGAACCTTTTAGTTGCATACCGTTTCTGCTTCCTCCTGTGCAAACTAGGGGATCTGTCAGGTTGGCAGGCTCTATGATCTTGGAAGCCTCTGAACCCTTGTAACGCTCTGGTCTTTTGATCAGGTCTGCTCTGCCCCTCCATGTAGTTTTGTGGAGGGCTTGGTGAGGAGGGCAGGCGACTTTGCTGTTTGGGTGCAAGTGTTCTTTTTTGTAAGCTTCTCGTCTGTAGAGGAATGGAATAATTCTGACCCCTCAAAGGGAAGGTTAAGAATGCTTTCCTGAATGTCCGTGGAAAATGTTCTGGTATGCATCCATGCTGTTCCGCACATGTCCACACCAAGACATAAGCTTCTACTGGCAGTGTCAATGAGTGCGGCGAGGACTCCAAAAAATCCAGCATCATTCCTTTTCCTTCAGCCAGTTCTGCCTTAATGTCTGCCGGTCTGTCAACAGGAAGATCCTGCATCAAATCAGCTATCTCACTCCATAATTTTTAATTTGCCGCGGCTAATCTAGCATCTGCATTGGCATGTCTGAGGTGTAGATCGAGTTAAGATATACATTCATACCAAACCCTTCTAGCAGTTTGTCCTCTTTGGCAAGACAATTTAAAGACGATGAATCTGTCGCTGAACTAGAGTGTGTGGAGTACAGCAAGGCTGCTGCTACTGCAGAATAAAAAGGCTGCAGGTGTGTAGAAAGCATCACTGCATCGCAATCCAACTGCCTGAATCACACCTCTAAACGTGTGTTGGTCTGTGAGCTGAAATATGTCTATTGTCACACCTTTCTGGCCAACATCACTGTGTTCTTTTTCAGTGGGATGCCCGATCTGTTGGCAGCCCTGAGGGACAAAATATCGGCTAAAACCCTGGGTTCCTGTTGGACTTGCACAGGTTGCAGCACGCCTAGGAATTCCGCCAAACCCTCCATTCGGGTGTGGAATGATTTGGCCGATGTGGAGGTCTCTTCCTCGTGGTCCACATCATCATCAGTATTATTACTGGCCCCTAACCCCTGATCAGCCTGCGAATTGTCGGGCACCGAGGTATCTGCTGCCGGGTCCTGTGCCGTAGCGGCCACAGGGGGAGTCGGAGGTGTTTGCCGTGGTGGAAGCAGTTGGGGGCAGGGAGGCAGAAAAGGGGCAGAAGTGGTGGCAGCTGTGGAACTCCAAAAGGTTGGGCCTGTAGAGGACAATGCTGAGGCAACATTTTTGGAATAACCTCCCAGATAAGCCCCTTCAGAACTCTCGACATTTGTTCGGGACTTATCAGTGCCAGAAATCTGTCAACATATCTGTCTGCATGGGCAGTTTGTGAGGACTGCTGCGCTGTTGCTGAGGTATCCCGGCTGTGCCTTCCATGCTAACTTCCAGATTGTTCCCCTTACCATTGTGGGAATTGGTATCCCTGCTGCATCAGATAAGGGTACCCCTGCTGCTGCAGAGACAAGTTGCCCCTGTGCCCTGGAGCTGCACTTTACGCTTACGGCAAGGACTGTTGTCTTATGGCCTGCATAGCCCATTCTGAGGGTGATGATGGTGAGCGATAATGGCCATCTGCCTCAGCACTGCCCGACACGTGGATGGTGGCCATTTTGTGTGTCTGCACTGGTAACTCAGGATTGTGCAGGAAAGCAGGGTTTGGTGCAGTGTCCCTGATAGTAGGCCTCTGAGTGCCCTCAGATGACATTACAGGGTTTGAGCGGACCTTGGAAGATGCTGTGGTAGGCTTTGCGCCTTCAGTCGACCGACTGGTAGTCTTGCTCATGCTGTGTGAAGGTGCCCCCTGAGGCCAAGGCCTGGATACAGAGTGTGAAGGTCCCTCAAAAATGCGTATGGTAGAAGAACTATTGTGCCCCTCTATGCCAGGCCCGGAAGGCCCACATGATCCCTTGGAGTGAGTGCTGGTAGCTTTATAAACCTCAGCTCTGGCACCAGTATTAGGATCTGAACGACCCCTCCCAGCAGAAGATCCACCAGGAAATGAGTCCTCCTGCTGGGCTACTATGGAAAAAAAGTGGACTTACCTTTTCCTGTGCTTTGAAGTACTTTCCGTAGAAGGTCTTGATGTGATCTGGAGGTAATCAGAAGAAGATTTCCCTCCACCCTGCTAATCTGCACTTCAAAGTCCTAGCCGTTAAAGCGCTACAGGCAACACACACATAGCACCCATGATCGACGTCCAGACACTCAAGACAGAGCACATGGGGGTCTGAGGACAGGAAGGAGCGGTCACACAAGGTGCAATGAGTAAACCTTCCCGCAACCATCATGCACCAGGAAAGGTGAGGACACGGAGGATTGGGGAAGGTGCTGCTTAGCAAAAATTAACCACAGCGTCACTGCTCGGACTGTTCCTGTCTTTGTGGAAAAAGGGACTGAGGTGAGGTTCCGGAGGATGGGGTTAATAGGTGTGTACGCGTCTGTGGCCGTGTCTCTGTGCACTATATCTAAATTTAAAGCAGAAGCTAATTTTTTTCTACCAGAAGGTTCCGTTACCAGCTCTGTACGGGGGATACCCATACAAGAAGGAGGAAAGGGGACGGGCCGTAGGAGTATGAGAACTATATAGTCCCTGCAAAGAGTCCACAGCTACCACCATGCACGTGCACAGCACAGCTTTAGGCGATTCCTCATTCCTTCTTTACAATGTCTGTCTTAATACTTGCCTTTTTCTGTAACCAGAAAAAGGTGGAATACATTAATTATGCAAAGCCTTGTGCAAAACAATTCCATTTAATGGAATTAAATATATGAGCCGAAATACCCTTCAAAGATTGGAGCAAACACTGATTCTGAACTTCAGCAAAACAGACACTTTAACTCAATGCACATCTTTCATATGTGGCCAGTATTTAACATTTCCACGTTTCTCTTGTGACAATTTCTTCAAGGAATATAAGGACAGCTATACTAAAACTAACATTATTAAAAAAAAATTCTAACAATTGGAAAGCTTAAACAACAGGAAAGCTTAGGGCTTAATGCCAGCCCCTTGGCGTGTGGATTCAGTCAAATTAAACAATGTTATGTACAATGTGGGTTTGTTGGGAGGCACCACTGCTACAATTTGCAGAAGTTACTCTGTATGTTTCGGGAATTACAGCTTTTAAGAGGAGTCAGCCCAAAATCTCACAGCTGGACCATGGTCATCTGCAGAACCCAGAAATGTTTCACTTTCTATAGTAACCTCGTGGTCACCCCCCCCTGAGAAAGGCCGGTCTTTTAAGGCCCCTTCAAAATCAAGGTACTTTTAATGGCAAAATATTCCATTTTCTTATGGCATTAAGGTTGGAGTGTGTGGCTTGTGCAGGAACTGTGATGGACTCTTGTGGGAAAGACCCTTTGGAGGACCAAGGACCACATCTTCCCCGAAACTATTGAATGTAGGAGGCCCTGACTATGGGACCTCGGTAATCTTTCAAGTGAGTAGGAGATGATCTAAGTGGGGGACACAGCTCTCATCTTTGAAATTCCTTCCTTGTGAGTATGGACACAGCACCCAAGGCCCTGCAGCAATCTGTGAGACAATCAGCCTATCACTAGTGCGTTCACCTGCGCCCCCTTGCTGCTAGAGTGGTACTGTGTCAATGAGCTTGGGTGGCACACAACAGTCAAGAAAGTAGGTGTCAGCAAGTTCACCCTGTTCTATTTAGTTCTCATTGGGATTGTGCTAGTAAGTAGGTGGAGGAGGTTCCTGTTGGACACTTGCATCACTGTTGGTTTGTGTGTTCCCTACTCTTAACCTATAAGCATCCTAGCATCAAGGTATTATCTGTACCTTTTCCATCATCCTGAAGATAGAGAACAGCACAAAACCTCTGATTCTGCAATAAACCTGCTTGCACACCGCAATCATATGCCAAGTACAGCTCCCCCTTTATCCCACGGGGTGCCCCAACACCTTGAGGTCACTTTCCCACCTTATATCAAATCGTCTACCCTTGCTAGACCCTAACCTGATGCTAGTGGTCACTTCCTCCCACCTCTGCAATCTCAAGAGAATAGATTGGCTGAGAGACCAGAGTACCCTGACGGCCATGCTACAGTCGAAATTAACAACAATCAACACTCTGGCAATTAATGTTGAATCTCGCCTAAATAATGAAGCTAAAACATCAATAGCATGGCAAAATCAGCTATCTGACTTAGCCTGTAGAGAAGCAAATGATAACTCAACTCTAATGGTTGCATTATTAGAAGATTGAAGATGGATGTGCTCAATGTGGAAAAGCTCTAAATCCAAATTCCCTCCATCTCAATCAGATGCCTATGCCTCTGATGCTACAAAATTAGAGATTCCAGTCCCCTCGGTGGATTTAACCCAGCCAGAATAAGCTTAAGGACCTGGCAAAAATATGTTTTCTATCTTCACTAAAAAAGATCTAGTGCAATCAAAAGAAGACCGAAGACATCTTCCAGAGAAACCCATAATAAAGGATACAAAGAAATCCAAAAATCAGCCAATAAAAAAGGAATCAGAAAGCAACTGGCTCACAAGCTTTTCTTAGAAATCTCCGGACCCCGCCTAAGTTCGAAGTAGATCAGCCTTCTAAGAAAGCTAGAAAAGAACTAGTCATAGTTGCAAAAGACTCTCTTAAATCGGATGACAAATTAACTATGTTCTCCGATGAACCGACCGCCCAGGAAGACTCTTTGGGAGCGGCAGAAGTCACCTCATGTTTACGTGAATTGGTGGAACTCATTGAGCAAGATGCAGATGATGCTCATTGAAACAACTTATCCTAGACTGATTGGGCAGTAATTGATGATCTAGCTGCAAAGATCTCTGATCATCCCCACTCAAAAGAAATAAACAAAACAAAAACCAGTGAGATATCGTGTACGAAAAAAAACAGAAGTGTCTGGTGACTTTCTAACCACGGAACAAAAGAGGAAAAAACGAATTGCACAAAGTAAGCAACCACTTTCTTCCAAATGGAAATCCAGACATAGAAGTCAATGGGAGAATAGTCCCAAGCCAAGGAAAGAAAATCTAAAATTATATTTAGAACATACTGACAAAGGGCGGAAAGCCCTAATTCTGAACAGACTAACAGTGAGGAAACTATTCCAACTTATACCTAACTTAAATGCTATCTCTACAGATGACATAAAAATAGTCGAATTCCTTTTTGAAAAGTTGATTGATGTAGTAATCCTTCATCTTACATCAGAGAAAATCAAGAAGGCGATTCTACACCAAAATGTGAAATTATTGCGCTTGGGTTATGATCTTCAAGACTACCAGACACCCTCCTACCAAAGAGAACAAAGAGATCATAGATTGCATTCGACTAAAGATAAATGTGATCTGAAAATCAACAACTATCAAAACTCCAAGAGTCATCAGCCTTCGCAGAAACTCTGCTCTAATACAAGCAGAACCATTAAAAATAATCGGACAGACAGACCTCAGTCAAACCAACAGAGGATCACTATCAGAGCGTGGAAAAAGAGAGCCAAATGACATAAACCATCAACTAGTTGCTCGGGAAAACACTCAGGCCAAGTTGCAAAATTCAATAAGAATTGCAAAAAATGACACAACTATAAACAAACAAGCTCTACGTAAAATCTCATTCACTGTAAGAAACAGCGAAATAAAAAAGGCAAGCCCTTCTATTAACAAAGATACTGCCTGGTATTGGCTAGCCTGTGTACTAGCAGAACGAAAGCCCCAATAGAATAAGGTCACTGAAACAATCTCGTTGTCCGGATGTGCCAGTTCGAATACCACAGATTTTAAACCCCTGTTCATGGAGGAGAGGCCAGATCTTTTAAAGTACAAGATCATATGCATGCAGGAAACCTGGTTAAGGAACATTCCAGTCTGTGAAGTTTATGTGCCCTTTCTAAATCCAGGTGGTAAAGGTCTAATGGGAAGACCTTACTCAGGGCTCCTAATATTATTAAAAACTGACTCAGAATATGAGGTAGTCTTGCATAGCTGCCCCAACCCATATATTCAGATCCTACACGTACAAAGGCAAACCAAATATAGTCATATTGATAAATGTCTACTGGAGAAGCAATTCACCCCAGGAAAGTAACCGAATACAAACCCTATGTAATGAAATTGATCAAGTTACAACTGGTTGGAATGAACTTCTCGTGATTGTTTATAATAGCAATAATAGTTCCGATCCATAAAAAAGGAGATAGGTCGTGTCCTCACAATTACCAACCATTAGCGTTGCTAAACTCCATGGGAAAGTTGTTTGCCACAATACTTCTGCGAGATCTAACAAAATGGGCAAAAAAGACAAGAATCCTAGAGTTACATCAAACGGGATTCGTCAAAGGTGTTGGAAAATCATTAAACATCTTCATATTGGGAATACTTAAATCTAAAGTATTACAAAAGGGCTCAAGAATCTACACAGCCTTCTTAGATCTAGAAAAGGCATTTTTATTGTGTGAACTGAACAAAATGATATTCTAAACTTGCGAAGTGGAGTTGTCCTAGTGATTTAATTAGAGCAATTTACACCCTCTACTCGAACACCACTGTGCAAATTAGACTCTCAAACTCAGGTGCACTTTAAAAGAAAATTGCCACACTGAGAGGCTTGAAACAAGGATGCGCATTAGCTTGTTTCCTCTTCACCCTCTATATCGCCGACCACGACAAGAAGAAATATGTGCTTTTCCACTGAAAATAAATGGCAAACCAATGCCATGGATACTCTACGCTGACGATATTGTGTATATGGACCTTACCCCTGTGGGCCTTGAAAGGAGACTATACTATTTCCATCAATATCTTACAGCAACTGATATGAAAATCAATGCCCACAAATTGAAGGTCTTACAGTTAACAGCTGCTCGACTCTCAAACCTTAGAAACCAAAATTGGTGGATTAATAATGTGAAACTTGAAGTTGTCGAGTCAATGACTTACTTAGGATTGTTGTTCAATAACAATTGTGACGAAAGGGCCCATTATCATACTCTTAGATTAAAAACTAAATGTTTAGCAGCCCAAGGAGTTAGAATCCTCAAAAAATACGGAAGATTCTCTTTGATACCTCTTGTCTCCTTCTAGCGACAAAAAGCTGCTGCTATTTTGATATATGGAACGGAAGGAATGCTTTTCTTGACATGGAAAATGTGGTCATCTTTAGAGGGGCTTTATTGGCGCAAATTTTTAAAATTACCCATTGCTCTATGGATGGCGGTTATCCGCCAAGATCTTAGACTGCAGTCCTTAGAAAGTATGGTGCTTTGGAAATCAATAGCACTTTACAGGAAAACCAAACTAGCAGAAGCCGATTCGCCTCTTGAAATCTTCTCAGAGTAAGCCAAAGGTCATGATGCTCTAAGATCGCAAATATAATGAATGACCGTGAGTTGTGTGAAGAACTATTTGTAAATCCCATGAAAATTAAAAGGAAAATCATTGAGCAAGACTGGATTGAAACCGTGCAGACAAGAGATCAAGATCCACACCGACCAGCCCAAGAGAAAGTAAAAAAAGGACTAAACAACTTACCATTGTATTTGAAAAAATGTTGCTCTCCAATTTATCGAGACCTTCTCCTTAGAGTAAGATTAAACATCTTAGACACCAGAGAGATTGCTTTGGAGAGGAAACTAATATCCCGGGAAGAAGCTATCTGCAGATTCTGAAGAAAAGAAGGTACCATTGAAACCTTGGCCCACTGGGTAATTGTCTACCCTAACTTGGCCAATTTACCCTCCATATACTTGTCGAAAGCACAATTGATGGCCCATTTGGATCTCGATCAGAATGGGTGGAATGGATAATTATAGGACAAAGGACTAGTTTATGCCTAGAAGTGCTTAAGCACATTGAAGCTATTTTAGCATAGGTGAAAACTTGAATTGAAATCGTGGAAACCGTGTCTTTTCTCCACATCTGCTCTTATGTACATCTAAGTCTAGAAAAATGGTTCATTAGTAAGAACATGTGATGAATAGAACTGATAGATTGGAAATGAATGTAAATGGTTAACTTAATTTGTATTGCTAATTGGTGGCTTGTTTATTTTTTTAAACCAAGAAACATTTCTAAAACACACAAAAATATAGATTGGTTGCCTTACATTTGCGCATAGACTGACAGGGTAATTCATAGAATTTCGCCGAAAAGTGTCGCAAGCGGCTGGCGCAGAGTGTCCGCGTGCGATTGTGTGTGCCAGGAACGTGCGCTAAAACCGATTTCCGCGCACACCGTATTCATGGATTTTAGGCTCCCAAACCAGCCGTGGCGCAGAGAATCGCAGCGACCCTGCAGCAGGGCCAGTAACGCCCCCAAGAACGCCCTCGCGCAAGGAAAAGCCATCAAAATCGCTAAATCATCGCAAAGGGCTGCGCTAACCCTGGACCAGTTCACCGGGCTGGCAAACAGCAAACGCCAAGTGGGGAACGTGTATTTCAGGGGTGCGCGGGAAGTTCCACACGCGATTGGCCCAGTGCGAGCAGGGTACGTGTATTTCAGGGGTGCGCGGGAAGTTCCATACGTGATTTCATCAGGGTACGTGTATTTCAGGGGTGCGCGGGAAGTTCCACACGCGATTGGCCCAGTGCAAGCAGGGTACGTGTATTTCAGGGGTGCGCGGGAAGTTCCACACGCGATTTCAGCAGGGTACGTGTATTCCATGGGTGCGCGGGAAGTTCCACACGCGATTGGCCCAGTGCGAGCAGGGTACGTGTATTTCAGGGGTGCGCGGGAAGTTCCACACGCGATTTCAGCAGGGTACGTGTATTCCAGGGGTGCGCGGGAAGTTCCACACGCGAATGGCCCAGTGCAAGCAGGGTACGTGTATTTCAGGGGTGCGCGGGAAGTTCCACACGCGATTTCAGCAGGGTACATGTATCTCAGGGGTGCGCGGGAAGTTCCACACGCGATTTAAGCAGGGTACGTGTATTTCAGGGGTGCGCGGGAAGTTCCACACGCGATTGGCCCAGTGCGAGCAGGGTACGTGTATTTCAGGGTCGCGGGAAGTTCCACACGCGAGTTCAGCAGGGTACGTGTATTTCAGGGGTGCGCGGGAAGTTCCACACGCGATGGCCATGCAGCAGGGTACGTGTATTCAGGTGCGCGGGAATTCCACACGCGATTTCAGCAGGGTACGTGTATTTCAGGGGTGCGCGGGAATTCCACACGCGATTTCAGCAGGGTACGTGTATTTCAGGGGTGCGCGGGAAGTTCCACACGCGATTGCCAGTGCGAGCAGGTACGTGTATTTCAGGGGTGCGCGGGAAGTTCCACACGCGATTTCAGCAGGGTACGTGTATTTCAGGGGTGCGCGGGAAGTTCCACACGCGATTTCAGCAGGGTACGTGTATTTCAGGGGTGCGCGGGAAGTTCCACCGCGATTCGCAGGGTACGTGTATTTCAGGGGTGCGCGGGAAGTTCCACACGCGATTTCAGCAGGGTACGTGTATTTCAGGGGTGCGCGGGAAGTTCCACACGCGATTTCAGCAGGGTACGTGTATTTCAGGGGTGCGCGGGAAGTTCCACACGCGATTTCAGCAGGGGTACGTGTATTTCAGGGGTGCGCGGGAAGTTCCACACGCGATTTCAGCAGGGTACGTGTATTTCACGGGTGCGCGGGAAGTTCCACACGCGATTTCAGCAGGGTACGTGTATTTCAGGGGTGCGCGGGAAGTTCCACACGCGATTTCAGCAGGGTACGTGTATTTCAGGGGTGCGCGGGAAGTTCCACACGCGATTTAGCAGGGTACGTGTATTTCAGGGGTGCGCGGGAAGTTCCACACGCGATTTCAGCAGGGTATGTGTATTTCAGGGGTTCTGGGGAGTACTACACGTGAATTGGCGTGTGGGTCCTCCCAGGTGTACGCTCACAACCTCCACGGCCCCTGCAGGCAGCCCACACCACGGGGACTACCCTGCACCCCTGCTCATGTCCCGCAGGCAGCCCATCCACCATGGGCATGCCCCCCAGCCAACCCACATGTCACCTTGCACTACTGATCAACAATGCATGTCTCCCACCACCCCCACCCCCCACCCCCAGCAGTGCAGGGCACCTGCCAGCAGGCCCCCACTCATGTCCCCCTGCACCCCCACCCCCCAGCAGTCAGGGGCACCTGCCAGCAGGCCCCCACTCATGTCCCCACCACCCCCACCCCCCACCATCCAGGGGCACCCTCCACCAGGCCCCACTCATGTCTCCCACCACCCCCACCCCCAGCCACAGGGGCACCTCCACCAGGCCCCACTCATGTCTCCCACACCCCACCCCCAGCAGGCAGGGCACCCTCCACCAGGCCCCCACTCATGTCTCCCACCACCCCCACCCCCAGCAGTGAGGGCCACCTCCACCAGGCCCCACTCATGTCCCCCAGCACCCCCACCCCCCAGCAGTGCAGGGGCACCTCCACCAGGCCCCACTCATGTCTCCCACCACCCCCACCCCCCAGCAGTGCAGGGGCAGCCTCCACCAGGCCCCCACTCATGTCTCCCACCACCCCACCCCCCGCCACCAGGGCAGCCTCCACCAGGCCCCACTCATGTCTCCCACCACCCCACCCCCCAGCAGTGCAGGGGCACCCTCCACCAGCCCCCACCCATGTCTCCCACCACCCCACCCCCCAGCCAGCAGGGGCAGCCTCCACCAGGCCCCACTCATGTCTCCCACCACCCCCACCCCCAGCACCAGGGGCAGCCTCCACCAGGCCCCACTCATGTCTCCACCACCCCACCCCCAGCCACCAGGGGCAGCCTCCACCAGGCCCCACTCATGTCTCCCACCACCCCACCCCCAGCAGTGCAGGGGCAGCCTCCACCAGGCCCCCACTCATGTCTCCCACCACCCCCACCCCCCAGCCACCAGGGGCAGCCTCCACCAGGCCCCACTCATGTCTCCCACCACCCCCACCCAGCATCAGGGGCAGCCTCCACCAGGCCCCCACTCATGTCTCCCACCACCCCACCCCCCAGCACGGCAGGGGCAGCCTCCACCAGGCCCCCACTCATGTCTCCCACCACCCCCACCCCCCAGCAGTGCAGGGGCACCCTCCACCAGGCCCCACTCATGTCTCCCACCACCCCCACCCCCAGCAGTGCAGGGCACCCTCCACCAGGCCCCCACTCATGTCTCCCACCACCCCCACCCCCCAGCAGTGCAGGGGCAGCCTCCACCAGGCCCCACTCATGTCTCCCACCACCCCCACCCCCCGCCACCAGGGGCAGCCTCCACCAGGCCCCCACTCATGTCTCCCACCACCCCCACCCCCAGCCACCAGGGGCACCCTCCACCAGGCCCCCACTCATGTCTCCCACCACCCCACCCCCCAGCCACCAGGGCACCCTCCACCAGGCCCCCACTCATGTCTCCCACCACCCCCACCCCCCAGCAGTGCAGGGGCAGCCTCCACCAGGCCCCCACTCATGTCTCCCACCACCCCCACCCCCCAGCAGTGCAGGGCAGCCTCCACCAGGCCCCCACTCATGTCTCCCACCACCCCCACCCCCAGCAGTCAGGGGCACCCTCCACCAGGCCCCCACTCATGTCTCCCACCACCCCCACCCCCAGCAGTGCAGGGGCACCCTCCACCAGGCCCCCACTCATGTCCACTCATGTCCCACCACCCCCACCCCCCAGCATCCAGGGCACCCTCCACCAGGCCCCCACTCATGTCTCCCACCACCCCACCCCCAGCACCAGGGGCACCCTCCACCAGGCCCCCACTCATGTCTCCACCACCCCACCCCCAGCAGTGCAGGGCAGCCTCCACCAGCCCCCACTCATGTCTCCCACCACCCCCACCCCCAGCACCAGGGGCAGCCTCCACCAGGCCCCCACTCATGTCTCCCACCACCCCACCCCCAGCCACCAGGGGCAGCCTCCACCAGGCCCCCACTCATGTCTCCCACCACCCCCACCCCCCAGCAGTGCAGGGGCAGCCTCCACCAGGCCCCACTCATGTCTCCCACCACCCACCCCAGCCACAGGGGCACCCTCCACCAGGCCCCCACTCATGTCTCCCACCACCCCACCCCCAGCAGTGCAGGGGCACCCTCCACCAGGCCCCACTCATGTCTCCCACCACCCCCACCCCCCAGCAGTGCAGGGCAGCCTCCACCAGGCCCCCACTCATGTCTCCCACCACCCCACCCCCCAGCACCAGGGGCACCTCCACCAGGCCCCACTCATGTCTCCCACCACCCCCACCCCCAGCAGTGCAGGGGCAGCCTCCACCAGGCCCCCACTCATGTCTCCCACCACCCCCACCCCCAGCACCAGGGCAGCCTCCACCAGGCCCCCACTCATGTCTCCCACCACCCCACCCCCAGCCACCAGGGCAGCCTCCACCAGGCCCCACTCATGTCTCCCACCACCCCCACCCCCAGCAGTGCAGGGGCAGCCTCACCAGGCCCCCACTCATGTCTCCCACCACCCACCCCCCAGCGACCAGGGGCAGCCTCCACCAGGCCCCCACTCATGTCTCCCACCACCCCCACCCCCCAGCCACCAGGGGCAGCCTCCACCAGGCCCCACTCATGTCTCCCACCACCCCACCCCCAGCAGTGCAGGGCAGCCTCCACCAGGCCCCACTCATGTCTCCCACCACCCCACCCCCAGCCACCAGGGCAGCCTCCACCAGGCCCCCACTCATGTCTCCCACCACCCCCACCCCCAGCCAGCCAGGGGCACCCTCCACCAGGCCCCCACTCATGTCTCCCACCACCCCCACCCCCAGCACCAGGGGCACCCTCCACCAGGCCCCCACTCATGTCTCCACCACCCCACCCCCAGCCACCAGGGGCAGCCCTCCACCAGGCCCCCACTCATGTCTCCACCACCCCCCACCCCCAGCAGTGCAGGGGCAGCCTCCACCAGGCCCCACTCATGTCCCACCATCCACCACCCCCCCAGCCACCAGGGCACCCTCCACCAGGCCCCCACTCATGTCTCCCACCACCCCACCCCCCAGCAGTGCAGGGGCAGCCTCCACCAGGCCCCCACTCATGTCTCCCACCACCCCACCCCCCAGCAGTGCAGGGGCAGCCTCCACCAGGCCCCCACTCATGTCTCCCACCACCCCACCCCCA